>CM035807.1:22004197-22018461 GCA_020466095.1 Chlorops oryzae | reverse complement strand
TTCTTGTTAAATCTTATCTTTGCTTTTATAAACAAATATGAACTGTTATTTTTGCAGAAACAAATTTTTTATAAAAGATTTTTCCTTTGGAAATATATTCCAAATTTATATTCCAAAAACTTCAAACTTACTATTTCATAGTGCTGGAGAAACAATCGATAGTTTTGATTCTTTGACATTTAAGTACTTAAGCTTTGACAAAGTGGTGCCGGTGGTGACAGAAGGGCTTTCCATTCTTTGAAATGGACAAATTTCTAAAACACTATACCCTTACATTGTAGATTAGGGCGACAGTCGTTCGAAAATTTATCTTTCGATTATAAAAATTATCGATTATCGAGTCTATGGATTATTGAACCTATCGATGATTAAAGATATCGGTTATTGGAACTATCGATAATTGAATCGAGTGTTGAAACCATAGATTATTTTTACAATCGATTATTGAAAATATCGATTATTTAGACAATCGATTATTGAAACTATCGATCATCGAACTGTCGATAATTCTCTAACTCTATCAAACCCAAAAATTAAACAAACTTTCACACCTTCTTGCTAAATCACGTCATGAAAAATCTTCAGAGATTCTGCGAGTCTTATGTGTCCAATTTTAGAAACGAAATGAGAATTATAGGTGTCATACTAAATTGCGTATACTATTTTTACAAGCAGGGACGTGAACCGGTTTTGAACCGGAATACCGCTTTTATCTGGTGATGAACCGAACCGAAGTTTTTTACAAATGCCTGAACCGAAAACCGAACCCCTTTTTGTAAAAGTTCAGGGTTTCATTTTTGCCTGCAACCATGCACAGTGGTCGCTCCCATAGGTCAAAAATAAAAAAATCGAAGTCGATATTCTTATGAAATTAGTATCGATACCATCTCTAATATGAGTAAGGTACCACCACTAACTTTTTATTGTGAATTGGGAATACATTCCAGATTGGAATTCTTGGGAAAGTGTAATGTTGGGAGTTTCGTCCAAACGTTGTTCATTCTCCACGTTCGCTGGTGTGCTTGCCATTACGGGATCATTGAAATTATTCAGCTGAATTTCAAATTGGGAATACATTCCAGATTGGAATTCTTGGGAAAGTGTAATGTTGTAAGTTTCGTCCAAACGCTTTTCATTTTCCACGTTCGCTGGTGTGCTTGTCATTATGTGATCATTTAAGTTATTCATCTCAATTTCGAATAGCGAATAAATTTCATTTTCCAAAGCGTCAAAGATGGTATTGGTTATATGTAAGTCAGACTCCTCGTCGATTTGAGTGTTTTTTGTCTGAATGTCAAGCATTGGGCTACTGAAAGACTGAGAAGAAAATGTTATGTCATATGTCATATTTTTTTTTTTTTTCAGAATGTCCTTACCGAAGGCTGTGAGAGCACTCCCGAATTATCTGCAGTCTCTGAAACTGTAATCGTTTTTGAAACTTGCTCCTCCATTTTCTTATGGGATTTTTTTATATGATTTTGTAAATTATGCCTTCTTTTAAATGTTTCGCTGCACATTGAACATTTAAAATTCCCACCATTTCCGCAAGCGGTAGATTCAATATGTAATTTCAATCGTGATGCGCACCTGAAGGTTTTCTTGCATACTTTGCATACATTCTTTCTGCATTTATGTCTTTCCACATATTTATCAGTTTTTATAAATTTAAAACAATTTTCGCATACTAAAAAATTTATAATTAATCATTAATATTCATTTTGGTATTTATAAAATTATTTAATTATTTACCTTTGCCCATTGCGTACTTTTATTCAAACCTTTTTGAAATATTAATTTAAATAATTGAACAACTGTCGATCTGATTCGCGTAACACTATGTTATAAAATGAGTTGATCTAATTAAATATATTTGAATATATTTAACGGTGGAAGATTTTTATAAACTACGTAGTAGATTTTTAAAAATACCGGCCACTATTGAAGCACTAATTATAATTTTAGCTTTAGTCCCACGAAATTTGTCAATGCTAAGAACTCTTAAAAATCATGATTCCAGAAAATGTAACAATGATTTCCGAAAGCATAAATTTGATTACAGAAACACAACAATGACTTCAGAAAGCATTAAATTGTATTCAGAATCGTAAAATTGAGTTCCGAATGTGTAATTTCGAATTTAGAAATATAACATTGATTTTAGCAAGCGTAAATTTGATTTCAGATCCGTTAGTTTGAGAAATATAACATTGATTTCAGAATGCGTTAATTTGATTTCAGAAAGCGTTAAATTGATTTACGAAAGCGTAATTTAAAATTCAGAACAATATATTTTTATATATGGGGCATTCCACGCGAAGCGGGCAACGAAAAAAAGGTGATGTTCTGAAAATCGTTCATATTCGGCTCAATTGTACCTCTATGGGATATGAATTAGGGGGCAAAAAATTTTGGCTGAAAATCCGTTAGTTTTGAAAATATAGGCTTCTAAACATTGCCGCACATGAAAATAAGGTTTTGTTTGAATGCAAATATTCTAACTAATTTTTTTTTTCTCAAAAATAAATAGTAGTGATTTGTATAGAAAATTTAACAAATTTTTTAATAATAAGAACAAAATCACAAATATAATTTTTTTTTCAGTGTAAAATCAGAGATAAAAATTTCAAAGCAAAATCTAAACAACTTAGCCTTTTTTAATTTTTTTTTAAATTTTTTGTATTAAAGCCCAAAATGCTAAGAACATACTGTATAAGTTTAATAATGGGCCCGAAAGTGGTTTGGGAGCTAGAGCACTTAAAGCACACACGCACAAAGAGTATAGAATCTAAAGAGTTCCCATATTCATAATGGCGCTTCGAGGGAAATTTTTCATGATGAACGATTAGCGCCTTGGTTGGATTCGGGTTGTATAGGTAAAGTTCGACCGAGCAAAAACAAGTTCGACCAAAACAAAACAGTCGAAGGAACACAAACGATTTTTGAAAAAAATGTCAACAAAGATCGAACCTCTCTTTCCCGCAAATAGAGTTTCTATTGCCTAACTGTTCGCACGCATTGATTTGAAAAATTGCGTGAAGAACGCGAATTTTTGGATTTTCGGAAAAAATCAAAAGAGCGAAAGTGAAGAATAACAAAATCCTACCTCTCGTTTTTACTCATTCCATTTAATTCGGTTTCTTCACACTTATTGATTTGAAAGGCCAAACCAGTTTTTGTGTTTTTGATGTGTGCTTGAAAGTTTTTGGCGACCAGAAAATTTAAAATTCGTTTTCTGCTTCGATTGCTTATGTAGCCGAAGCGTTTTATCCTCATTGATGAGCATAAAATGCTTGTGTTAATGTAGGGTGATTTTCTATGTAGGAGTAACATGAAAATTGTCGGCATGCACGACTTTTACAATACCTACTTGAAATATGCGGAACTGCTATGTAAATATAAATAGCTATCACAGACTTAAAATATTGAAATATATAATTCAATCAGGTACCAAAATTAATTATTATTTTAGAATTTTGAATTTAAAAATCAATATGAAATAAATTATATTTTAAAAATTATTATTTGAGTGTTGTTCTCAGAGTTTTATTTGTTGATCAAAAAATAAAAATTATTTGTCAAGTTCTATTTTTTACTCAAAAAATAAAAATTATTTGTGAAGGTTTTTTGTTTTACTCACAAAATGAAAGTACTTATTATGCAAATATTTTTAAAACTCGTGTGTTTTTCTTGCAAGTGCCTTTTTAAAATTGATAAATAATTCCCTTTAAATGGTGCCTTGCATATTTTGCATTCCCACGAATATTTCGTTTCGTAAAAGATAAAACATTCTCTTGCAAAAATGTCCGGTTTTCGTCCCGCTTATGTTTCAAAGAAAATTAGTGAACCCGGAAAATAGCGATATTTTTGTAAGGCTAAAAACTTTTAAAATGATAAGTCGTATCATGCTATTAACTCTACACAGCATCAGGCCTTATCATGATGAAAGTGGTAATATATGTAAGAGTTTTATTTTTCTGAGTAAAAAAAAAATTAAAAACTAATTTGTATTTTTTGAGTAAAAAATATAGCTGTAAGCAGGGTTGGGCATAATGCACTAAATAATAAATGCAATAAGCATTTCACTACCATTAACTCTTTAGTGGTAATGAACAAACGAGTTTCACTATCACTAAACGAATAGTGAAAATTAAATAAAGTTTCACTATCACTAAACGTATAGTGAAAATTAAAAAAGTTTCACTATCACTAAACGTTTAGTGAAAATGAAATAAAAATACACTGTCACGATGCCTTCAGTGCTAGTGAAATGAAATTGCACTATCACTAAACGTTTAGTGCTAGTGAAAAAATACTGGTTTTTGAGGAAGTAAAATGCATTACAATTTTGCTTCAACTAATCCTTTTTAGCCTTAGGTAGGTAGGTTGAAGTGGCTGCCACTTAGGCCGTTAATTGGCCCATTGTGATACCACGAGGGGTTTTCTTGTGTTTGTGTGAGTGTATGTCTTTTTATGTAGTGTGCCCCTAACATGCGATTTTTTGAAAAACCAGTGCTAGGCTTGGAACATTACACTCCGTTTCGCCTGTGCCGGGAATCGAACCTCGGCGACTGAAACAATTTTATACCTTGCTGATGATGACAGGAGTATTGAATCATTGCATAGGTTTCCTGTAGTTAAAAAAGTATTTTTGAAATACAACACGCCGCTTCTTTCATCTGCGCCAGTAGAAAGGCTCTTTTCTTTCGCTGGAATCGTAAATCGGTCTTCGAGGCAAAATCTCAGCGATTCCAATTTCGAAATGTTGGTTTTAAATAAGGCAAATAAAGATTAATTGAAACAAAATTGTAATGCATTTTACTTCCTCAAAAACCAGTATTTTTTTCACTAGCACTAAACGTTTAGTGATAGTGCAATTTCATTTCACTAGCACTGAAGGCATCGTGACAGTGTATGTTTATTTCATTTTCACTAAACGTTTAGTGATAGTGAAACTTTTTTAATTTTCACTATACGTTTAGTGATAGTGAAACTTTATTTAATTTTCACTATTCGTTTAGTGATAGTGAAACTCGTTTGTTCATTACCACTAAAGAGTTAATGGTAGTGCAATTTAGTGGTTGTAGTTCAAAATGCCCAACCCTGGCTGTAAGGCCCATTTGCTACTGTTCCGGTTAAAGTTTATCGTCACGATATCCTCTCAAAATGTCAAAATTTTCATACAAAGTTTTTTGTTTTTCGGAACGAAAACTTTAATCAGAACAGTAGGAAATGGGCCTAAGAATAGTTTTTATATATAATACAATACAATATAAACATGGTTTATTTGACAATTAACAATTCAAACACTTTGTGCCCAAACTATGATAAAAATATGTTTCGGAAAATTGACTATGGTTAGTAACAACTATTTTAAGATTTTGTTACTTTTATATGAATAATTTATAAAATCAGTGTGTAATTTACAAAAAAATTTTATTATAAACTTTCACTTATTTACTTATGTTAAACTGTACATCAACATAAACTCGACAAGGACCGACCATTCATTTCTTATTTTCTATAGCAAGTGCGCTACAAACATTTTCGCTTCAGCAATCCGCTTGAAACGCTGTCGCATATAAGTTCACATGAACGCAGAAATGGATTTCTGTTCAATAAATGCTTCAAAAACGAAGTCAAAACTTCTAAGCAAAACAAACATACAACATATATACCCTTAACACATACGCTGTCTATTCCCAGCCGGAAATTTTCTCATAAATGACCAATTCATTAATTTTTTCACCAAGGATATGAAGGGGAAAATTTGAGTACTTCTCAATTGCAATGGAATTGCCATCGAGAGGAAATGTTATTCATCGCAACTCCAATGGCATTGTCATCGATAGAGTTATCTCCAAATTCGATTACCAATTCGTGACATGTGCTCTTATGACGGCAAATGACACTTTAGTGTAGTTTTCATGAGAAAGTTGGTGTATAATCAGGGAAGTCGCGACTCTATGTCATGCTGAAATCATTGATTGTTTCACCGGGACGTTTCCAGCTGGGTTAGAAAAAAACCACGCAAATACAAATATATTGCCCAACGGCGTTTTTTCTAACTTCCACACTCCTTCACATACCTTTTCGCTCAGTATTCATTTCTACGCACGCGCCAAAAGCTATCCAACCAAATTTTAGCTCTTCAAACCGCTTCCAACTCGAAAGGCTGCAGCGGAACATGTTTGACCAAAAGGCGCCCATATATACATCATGAGAGCCAAACCATAAAACCCATTATATTACCCTTATGGGAACTCTTTAGATTCTATACTCTTTGACACGCATCGCTTATTATGAATGAACAATATACTTCCCATTGTTTTTCAGTATAAAAGTAATTACTTTCGATTCCTAGAGATGGCGCTTATGATTGTTTATTGCTGTAAACATCGCAAAGCATAAGCGCAACGTACCATTTTAGGGCGATGCGTGTGTGATTTAAGTGCTCTAGCTCCCAAACCACTTTCGGGCCCATTATTAAACTTATACAGTATGTTCTTAGCATTTTGGGCTTTAATACAAAAAATTTAAAAAAAAATTAAAAAAGGCTAAGTTGTTTAGATTTTGCTTTGAAATTTTTATCTCTGATTTTACACTGAAAAAAAAATTATATTTGTGATTTTGTTCTTATTATTAAAAAATTTGTTAAATTTTCTATACAAATCACTACTATTTATTTTTGAGAAAAAAAAATTTAGTTAGAATATTTGCATTCAAACAAAACCTTATTTTCATGTGCGGCAATGTTTAGAAGCCTATATTTTCAAAACTAACGGATTTTCAGCCAAAATTTTTTGCCCCCTAATTCATATCCCATAGAGGTACAATTGAGCCGAATATGAACGATTTTCAGAACATCACCTTTTTTTCGTTGCCCGCTTCGCGTGGAATGCCCCATATGTATTTACATTAAATATTTATTTATGTACATATGTTTATATGCCCACTTGCATGTCATGTAAGGCAAGTGCATCTGCCTGGAACCAGTAAAAATCGTACGTGCAAACAGAGACAGATAGACTTAAGTGTGTCGGGTGAACATGTATCTATGTAGCCAAAGAAGCATCCTTCAGAAATTTTAAGAATTTCGGCACAAACAAAATAAATAAGGTTTGTACGCATTTAAACGTTAAGACATATTGATAATGGAAAACATATTTTGCAGGCCAGGCGCGAGGGTCAGATTTCTGAAACATTTTTCGAAATTATCGCATTTGAATACATGGGAAAGAAAGAGAAGCATTGATTGAAGTATTAAAAAAATTGTTCCAGGACGGGTAACAAACAACCGTCTCTTTTCTTCTTACGTCTTCCTCTACTTACTTAATTTTCTCAAAATATATTTTCGTTAGTCTGGCTTTATGTAGAATATTGAAATTGCTTAACGTGTAAGAGCCTATACTGAGATATGCAGTAACTACTTGCACATTAGGAGCCAATTCGCTACAACGTCGTAAAGTGTGAGAGAGACAACTATATTCACGCTTCTTGAATTCTTCAAAGTATGCCAACAATTTAACACCTTCGAAGTTGGTGTCATGATTTACTTTGAAAAATTTGCGGCAATCAGCTGTCCTGGCATTTACTTCGCATAAAAAATGAACATGTTCATTTCTATGGCGAAGTAAAGCAGGCAAGTCGCATGCAACCCTGCGCACATGATTACTTGACATCTCAGTATAAGCGAAAGTAAAGTATTTACTTCGAAGTACTTTTCAATTTTTTTTGCACGTATTTCTTATGGGCGCCTTACTTACTGCTCAGTAAGCTTTAAATCTCAGTATAGGCTTTAAATGCTAAAAAATTGCTTTAGAAGTGGGAACACGTGTTAACAAAATTTTTCAGTTTGCGAAATTCCCGTACCGATGAACCGAATCGACCGGTTCAAAGACGTAGAAAAACCGGTTTGAAGAACCAATCCAAAAGTTCAAACACGGTTCGAACCTCCGAACCGAACCCGGCAAATTTTCCACCCGGTTCACGGGCCTGGTTACAAGGTATGGAAAATTGAGTAAGTAAGGCTTTAAAATTTGGCTTCTTTAATATTACCACGTGATATTAAATGAGGAGGGATAGTTATGCACAGTATTTTATTAAATTTTTATGGGACCACCATTCTTTTAAAAATTTTAAAGCTTTCAAATGGTTGACATTTAAATGTTAAACAGCTCAAACATGCTTGATTGAAACCAATAGCAATTTTAAAACCAAATTAGTTTCTTCTTCTTCTAGCGTGTTCTTTCCCGGCTTATACCGGGGTCCGCATGTTTTGATTTTTTTTCTCAATTTTCTTCTATCCACTGCATCCTCGATTCTTAGATCCGTTGCTTGGAAATCCCTTTTCAAAATGTCTAGCCATCTTTGTTTTGGTCGTCCTCTTGGCCGAAGACCTGTTACCTCAAGCCTCAAACCTCTCTTTGCCAAAAATTAGTTTAAATTTACAAATGTATTTTTCGATAGTACTATCGATACTATCGATAGTTCTCAAGCTCTACTATTTCAAGAGAAAATAACAAGTAAAACAGTTTTCAGTATTAAAAAAATTTGTTTAACCTACCGTACGAAAAATCGTAAAGTGGTCCAAAATGGGTTAAATATTTTTTTTTTTGTGTTTTTTTTTTTGTCCATAAAAGAGTGTATTGAGATCTCCTGAGAAATAAAAAATAATAAGTATTTTGTAAGCCAGTGTAATTTTCGAAAGATCTAATTGGTTGAAAATATCAAGATGTAAAAGAAATGGTAATCTTACATATGTATTTCGTAATTAATGTCAAAAGATTTAGATATTCTAATCGATTTTTCGAACATACTGGGACATTCGAAATTAAATTGCCGATTTTCGAAAAATGCTTCGAATGAGACGGAAATGGCTAAAAATAATATGAACGCTAATCATTGCTCTACATACAGTCAAGCAGCAATTGCACGATCTTCTCTAACTCAAAGTGAATCGATTGGCAATGAGGGTAAAAGAGAATTAACGCACAACTCTCGCTTCTCTTGAAGCCTCTACAAATCGAACAAATTCTTTGGATCATCGCGATTCGAGCTATGAAAGTTTGACTGTATTTCGAAATTCGAACGATCTACCTTTATCGCGTTTAGACATGTGAGAGAGGTCTTTTGCATGATTCGCTCTCGACAATTTACACTCTCACGCTCAATTGCTTTCTATTTTTAGATTCTTGTTTGGCTGACCTAGTTATTTGCTGTTAGCGCTTGAACGGCAACATGGTCCTGTGGCGCAATGGATAACGCGTCTGACTACGGATCAGAAGATTCCAGGTTCGACTCCTGGCAGGATCGAGGTAGATTTTTTTTAACATTTTTTTTTTTATTAAATTCAATTTTACTTAAAAGATTTAAATCTTCCCGCGCAGGCAACGAGAAGCGCTAAGAAAGTCGATTATTGAAATTGAAAGAGCTCTAAAATTATTTTTTTTAATACCATTTTTTTTTAGAAAGGCGAGGTGAAGATTATTAACCCTGTATTGCATTGCGAAAAAATTTGTTTGCCACTCTTTTTGTGCATAATGCAAAAAAGGGTTAATAAAATCATTTAACACGGGTATAATTTTTTTTTTGTAATATATCTTGTAATAGGGGGTTAATTCTATTCCTCGAACTCTTCTCGTCTACTTAAATCGATTATATCGAAAAAAAAAGCCGACAGTGGCCCCCTGAAATATCTTAAAGTTTTGTTAACTTTGAGATAGGTACTGCTTAAAACCGATTTTAAGGTTCCCATTGCGCAGTGTACTTTAAATGTCTTTAAAAAATCCTTTTTCCAAATTTTATATCTCAAAAACTAACTAAGATAGAAAGATAAGACAAACGGCGACTGATAGAAAATAAAACAAAGAGTCCAAACAATTTCTAATATGCTGCAGCATACGCGCCCATGCAGTTCAAATGTACGAATATGGTCGGAAAAGGTATAATGTACTTTAAATTCGATTATCTCACTTTGTTGCTTATCAGTCCTATTCTCAATAAATATTCCCCTGGAGTTTTTTCCCTGGACATTTTTCTCCGTGGAAAAAGGAATTTTTGTACACTGAGCTTAAAATCGTAGTAAAACAAACAAAGCGTAGTAAGAAAGTTGAAATACGAAAGTAGTAGCAAGTCCCAAGTCGGCGGGTTCGATCCCCGGTCAGGCAGGCGTATATTTTTTTTTTTTTTTTACAAATAATAACATAACATTTAGGTATATAATATTTAAAAACCGTATAGGAATAAAAAACTTTAAAACTAACATTTTATGCAAAAAAAAAAAAAAAATACATTTTGGAAAGCCGGAATGGGGGCCCTCTCTTCTCTCTTATTTATACGGCTGGGAAGATAGATTTTTCATTCTAGCTGCCCTTTTTTTCCTTTAATATTTTTCCAGATACTTGAAAAAATCTTACTTTTCACACATTTTATTCGCCTGCTGTAGGATTTGAACCCGAGCCCTTTGGATTGCTGAGATGTTATTTAAAGTCAAATGCACACAGAAAAATATGACCACATAAAATCAATAAGATCCCCTTATTGAGCGATTTTATAGAGAAATCTTCTTAAACTATATGAACGATGTGCTTTTTCCATAGAGAAAACTCTTTGAATGCATAGAGAAAATCTTATTGAAACATTTTAATAGATATCCTCATATATTTAATGTGAATATCTCTTTATTTCTGTTGAAGAATATGGAAAACTTCTTGATATAGTCAAATAATAAGGTTAGCATATCAATCAAACTATGTGACATTCTTATAAAAGTGACCTTTTGATAAGTTATCCTTATCGCTTTAAGAAGAACCCTTTTTAATATAAAAAGCAAGACTTATTGATTTAAAAAGTATATGAATTCCGTATTCATTCCATAGCAGGGATCGAAAATAACAATTATTATTGAAATTTAAAGTTAAAAAGTCAAAGGGAAAGAGTTTGCGTATTCGATATTTACATTGAGAAATGTAATGCTTTTTAGGCAAGGAGTGGTAATCTTCAAGAATTTTTATTTTTTTGACTTTTTCCAAAAAAGTCAAAAAATAACGGTTATTTTTGACTTTTATTTTTTTCGGTCAAAAATAACAATTAAAATTTGACTTTTATTTTTTAAGTCAAGAATAAAAATCAAAATTTGACTTTTATTTTTTTAGTCAAAAATAAAAATTAAAATTTGATTTTTATTTTTTTGATCAGATTTAAAAGTTAAACTTTAACTTAAATTTTTTCGGGCAAAAATAAAAGTTGAAGTTGTAATCGCATGTAAGGAAGTTTACATCGGCTATGCCGATTGCATACATACCTTTTCCTCAGCTTCAAATATCGCACCCTTGCTACTAAACCGCCACAATTCAAAAATTTTTTCATCTAATTTTTCATGTTTGACCGCATTTTACTGTACGAACACAACACTTAGAAAATTTACCTTGAAATTAATACCTTCAGCAGTTAATTAAGAATATTAACAACGTGTGAAAAATATCTTCTTTACGAGGCCTCGAAAGAGACTGGATATTTTACGAGAAGTGCGGAATTTTGAATTGTGCCGCTTTAGGAGCAAGAGTGCGATATGTTAAAAAAGAAAGTCTCAATTTTGGTAGTATTTTGCGAATTTCGCGAATTGTGGTCGTTATCAAATTTTAACGGTAAGAGGGCATTATATCTGGCTGCGAAATACTCAATTCAAAAGAGTCAAAACAAAAGTTTTGCAAAATTTCGCGAATGGTGGCCATGATCAAAGCTAAACCCCAATAGAGCACTTTATTTAGTTGCTAAACGCACGATTTCAAATAGTGAAATTCAAATTTTGCAAAATTTCGCGAATAATGGCCATGGTCAAATTTTAACACCAAGAGGACATTATATCTGGCTGCTAAATACACAATGAGAAGTAGTAAAAATTAAAATTCTTTTTATAACTATATCCAAATAACTGACATAAATTTTTTAAAGATGATAACCATATTTATAGCAATGTTGCAAATTTTCTTTATCCAAAGTTTAAGTCTATAAAGTAGCTATACCCACTCCACATTTCAACAGTCTGAGATGTATAGTGAAAAACTTATCCGCGAAAAATCGTAAATATCGTGATTTTTGAAACTTCTGAACCATTTACCACAACTCAGATAGGACTACGAAAGAAACTGGTACGCAGTTTTTCAAACATATACCAAAGGCAAGTGCATGCCAAATTTCAGTATGATACCTTTCATGGTTTAGGATTAAATTACGAAAAATTTATTTGTGACCGACAGACAGACAGACAGACATGGCAAACTTAATATACCCACGATATGAGGCAGGTGAGGAAGAGAGGGAAATGGAAAAAAACATGAATAGTCGCGCTTAGCGCTCGAGACGTTTTTGCAATTCTAGGTATATAGTCGAATCAAAATGCCCCATTCATCGACCAACTGTGGTGACTCGTGTATCATTGAAAAATGTGCACATAGCTGCTATTAAAATTTTGGGATTCAGCAGAACTAGTTTATCAGTCACGTCCTAGTTCATAAATTTTTTACTCTCGAAGAATGCAGACCCCTCAGCGGGCCCAACAACTAACGTTTCCACCTATGGGTGCGATCTTGTGAGCGACCAACTATATCATTGCACTTGTTTATTTTTTATTTTTGCCCGAAAAAATTAAAGTTAAATTATAACTTTTAAATCTGATCGAAAAAATAAAAATCAAATTTTTATTTTTATTTTTGACTGAAAAAATAAAAATCGATTTTAACTTTTTTTTCTGACTTAAAAAATAAAAGTCAAATTTTAATTGTTATTTTTGACCGAAAAAATAAAAGTCAAATTTTAACTGTTAATTTTTGACGGAAACTTTATACGTTAAGAAATAACGATTATTTTTTTACTTTTAAAATAAAAGTCATAACAGTTACGGTCCCTGTTCCATAGTTTAAAAAGACAGACCAGTTTTTTTGCACTTACATTGATATAATCAATCTAGCAAGCTGAAATCATATCTCGCGATGGCGTAGTTGAAGTGTGCTAGACTTGTAATCTGGAAGGTCCGAGTTCGAACCCCGCCGCAGGCCAAAGAAGTTGTGAAAAGATGGAGTATAAAACGCAAGTAAATTTCGAGAGGAAAAATACGGGGAGCAGAAAGTAAGTTGGACACGAACCAATAAAACCAAGTTGCTTTCGTCGGGTCTTTCCGAAACGTCACGCATAAGCTCTTTCAAGAAATTCCTAAAGAACCTTTTTTTTAAATTTTTGAAGCATACAAACTTTGGTAAAATCTTTTATTTCTCAGTTTTTCAAATAATATAAATGTTAAATTATCTACTTTTCCAAAAAAAAAAAAAAAAAAAAAAAAAAAAAAAAACGACGCTCGCTGGAGCAGGGATCGAACCCGCCGACCTGGTTTTTTACAAGAATTCATATCAAAATGATAAGTTATCTTCTTGAATTTTCGTTCAATTTTTCGTTAAAATAAACAATAAGTTTTTCTCTATGGTTTCAATACGACAATCTTCTTGGATAAAAACCATAGAGAAATCTTATTGTTTTTCTTCCATTTTATGTGGTATCGTTTTCTCTGTGTGAAAACTATTTTACGTGTTTTTTGATAAAATTTGTGGCTCTGGGATAGCGTAGGGGATGCGTGCTATGGTCTTGATCCCAGGGTCAGAGGTTCGACTCCCGGCACATGCGAAACGGAGTGTAATGTGCCAAACCTATCACTGGTTTTTCAAAAATCGCATGTTAGGGGCACACTACATAAAAAGACATACACTCACACAAACACAAGAATACCTCCTTGGTATCACAATTGGCCGATTAACGGCCTAAGTGGCAGCCACTTCAACCTACCTACCTACCTTGATAAAAGTTTTTTAAATACGTGTGTAGAGAAATTTGCTTCTAAAGAATTCGCATGGCTGTTAAAGTCATGTTTGAATACGTCCGTACTACAGTTTTGCTGTAAAATAATTACGGTCGTAGTATACTACGAATCGTTGTTAATTACACAATCGTAGTTTTCGCTCAGTGTTCAATAGAAGAAAAAATAAGATGACCTTCGCTTAAAAATATATACAATACACGATTCCTTTATATTCACTTCTCCATTGTGCTTAAAAAGGTAGATTTGTTCCAACTACGCGCGGAAAAACTCTCCGGGAATATTTAGAACCGGACTGTATATAAAATATAAATGTATTCTTTAATTTTGAAATATTAAAGTTTAAGAATCAGTCGCCTCTCTCATTCAAAATCCATCGAAATCAATAAAATGTGAAGTG
>CM035807.1:21974746-21994050 GCA_020466095.1 Chlorops oryzae | reverse complement strand
TTGTTGGTTTTGTTGTTGTGGCAGCTGCTGCTGTTGTTGTTGTTGTGGCAGCTGCTGCTGTTGTTGTTGTTGTGGCAGCTGCTGCAGTTGTTGTTGTTGTTGCCGCTGAGTGGGGGGGGGGGGGGGAACGGCGGCGGCGGCGGAAAATATTTCTTTGCGGGCCCTGATTCCGCCGGTGACGCTGTTCAATATAAAAAAAAAAAAAGTTAAATTTTTAAATTAAAATTTTGTATTAACATATTACCATTTGCCTGATTATACGCTCAATTTCGGCGGCGGACCGCCGCATATTTCCCGCCAATTGTTCTATTTGAAACAACGGATCTGAAAAAAAAATATAAATTAATAAAAATCCTTTTATTAATAGGGGTATTCACTAAGGCGTGTTAAAAACGTTGGCAATTGGAAAATCGGAAAATTGCGACTCCTTAAAAAGCTGTGCAAATTACAAAAACAGTTTAAACAGTTTTTAAGGAGTCGCAATTTTCCGATTTTCCAACTTGCCAACGTTTTTAACACGCCTTAGTGAATACCCCTATTAATAAAAGGATTTTATTAATTTATTCAAAAACACCTTACCTTCGTTAGGCATTGTGATTTAATGAAGTCGTCTGGGAGAATCCTGTGTTTATATATGTTTTTTGGCATATCCTAGGCCTACTATAAATTTTTGTGTTTTGGTTTTGGTACCATATCCTAGGCCTACTAAAATTAATAGAGTTGAGTAGATACCCAGTTGCAAATTTTATGCTCTCCGGATTGATCATTTGAACATTCCTAAGCGAGGGGATATCATAGACTTTTCCCATCACTTTTGCACATCTACTTTGTTTGAGCATGGCCGCTTTGGGTAGGCCTTCCCAATGCCTCTCATGAGCAGGCAGAAAGTGAGGTGTTCAAAAAAGTTTTGGATTTGCGTTTTGCGTTTTGCTTTTGCTTTTAAATTTTATTTCGATCCTGAAAATATGCTACTTTTTGATAAAAAAAACAAACGCATTCTTTGAACACATCGCCTTTTCCCTGCTCAATGACTGCCACGAGAACTAATGCCTATTGACAGTGCTTGGGATAGTTCAAGTGATGCATCGCTTAGTAGAGGACTTCCCCTTATTTGCAACTGGGTATATTTGAGTCGAGTTGGGTGAACAGCGCTGAGTATGTAAATTGGGCGGGTAGATAGGGTTGAGTGGACTAACAGAATTGAGTGGAAGAACAGAGTGGAACGAAAAATTAAAACTCAGTTGGCTTTGCAATTTCGGTCATTATGACGACCGAATATTTAATTTGACGGAAAAAAAAAAAAAAATACTTCGTTAAATGCCAGAGAAACTTAATTGTGCTTTTTTCGCCATTTTAATTCCGACGTCAAACAATCTCGTTACAAATATTGTATCGAAGTTATTGGAAATTTAAAAAAACTAATTTTGTGCCGTGGCTACGTGCCAGTATCCTAGAAGCGGCAGCATGTTTCCTCAACCATAGTTGGATTTCATGTATATTTTCACCAGAAAAAAGGTTGAGTTGATGGCCGACGGCAATAGTTCTTTTTAATGCAATCTCACATATCGTGTATAATTCTCATTTGGTTTGTAAAATGGGACACATAAGACTCGCAGAATTTCTGAAAATTTTTCATGTCGTGAGCTGGCAAGAGTGTGAGTTTGTGTTATTTGTACGGTTTATCTCGTTAAAGATTGAGATCTATCGATAATTTTATTGTTGATCGTGTCATTAATCGATCATTTAAATAATCGATCATTTAATTAATCGATAATTCCAATAATCCAATAAAAAGATCATTACAATAATCGATTAATCCAATAATCTGATATTGCAACAATCGATTATTCCGATAATCGATATTTTTGATATTCGATAATTTCAATAAATCATAATCGATAACTTCGATAATGATCGAAAGCGGATATTTTTAGAAAACTGTCCAATTAAAAAAGATGTTTGAAAGTAACGATATTGATTTCATTCATTCAATTTTAGCCTTCTTAATTAACGAGTATTCGAGGTTTTCGAAGGAAACCCCTTAACTAGTTCTTACTTATTTTTTCTATTGATTAAAG
Organism: Chlorops oryzae; assembly: GCA_020466095.1. Taxonomy (NCBI): domain Eukaryota; kingdom Metazoa; phylum Arthropoda; class Insecta; order Diptera; family Chloropidae; genus Chlorops; species Chlorops oryzae. The sequence goes on along the minus strand of CM035807.1, from coordinate 21,991,972 downwards.
ATTCCTTGTTTTACATTTTGAATACACTTCGTTTTTTTTTTTAATAAAAAAAAACTACCTTTTTAAAAGTATTTTGCTACTTTCTAAGATACAAAAATGACAGCACTGTTTGCAAATTGCGCAATTTCGAATACTGTGAGAACCTGCTAGTAAGCACAAAAGTATTTGACATCAGACCAAGCATGCACACATGTATGGCTGTGTGCATAGCTTTCTTTAAGTAAGTGAATTTTTTTTTTTGTTTTCGTTAGCTAAGAAAATCCAATTGGAATATAATAAAGAAAATGGAGAATAACAGATTTAATAAACGTTATGTTTCGAAAGGATTTCAATTGTCCTGAAAGTGTTAAAAATCAACAGCATAAATTCGCATTAGTTCCATATTCGTTTATAGGATTCGCTTCATGTGCTATTGATTTATTTTTTCATGTTTATCAAAAGAGTTTTGATTTTTTTATGAAAAGGGGAATTGGGATTCCGTCTTGTTGGAAAATTTAACAGAAGAATTACAAATACAATTTCCTTTAAATAGAATTATGAATTCCTTAAATCATGCAAACTTTATAGGAAAAGGATTTTCCTCTTTTGCTTTGTTTTCAATTATTTTTATTTATTTTCAAAATATATATTTCTTTTAAAAAAAAATCTTTATCCTCAGAAATACCTAAATATGGTTGTGATCCATTTTACATCATAATTAAGTCATTACATTGTTGTTGTGGCTGCTGCTGTTGTTGTTGTTGTGGCTGCTGTTGTTGTTGTTGTTGTTGTGGCAGCTGCTGCTGTTGTTGTTGTTGTGGCAGCTGCTGCTGTTGTTGTTGTTGTGGCAGCTGCTGCAGTTGTTGTTGTTGTTGCCGCTGAGTGGGGGGGGGGGGGGGGGGGGGAAACGGCGGCGGCGGCGGAAAATATTTCTTTGCGGGCCCTGATTCCGCCGGTGACGCTGTTCAATATAAAAAAAAAAAAGTTAAATTTTTAAATTAAAATTTTGTATTAACATATTACCATTTGCCTGATTATACGCTCAATTTCGGCGGCGGACCGCCGCATATTTCCCGCCAATTGTTCTATTTGAAACAACGGATCTGAAAATATAAAATATAAATTAATAAAAATCCTTTTATTAATAGGGGTATTCACTAAGGCGTGTTAAAAACGTTGGCAAGTTGGAAAATCGGAAAATTGCGACTCCTTAAAAAGCTGTGCAAATTACAAAAACAGTTTAAACAGTTTTTAAGGAGTCGCAATTTTCCGATTTTCCAACTTGCCAACGTTTTTAACACGCCTTAGTGAATACCCCTATTAATAAAAGGATTTTTATTAATTTATTCAAAAAACCTTACCTTCGTTAGGCATTGTGATTTAATGAAGTCGTCTGGTGAGAATCCTGTGTTTATATATGTTTTTGGCATATCCTAGGCCTACTATATAGATTTTTGTGTTTTGGTTTTGGTACCATATCCTAGGCCTACTAAAATTAATAGAGTTGAGTAGATACCCAGTTGCAAATTTTATGCTCTCCGGATTGATCATTTGAACATTCCTAAGCGAGGGGATATCATAGACTTTTCCCATCACTTTTGCACATCTACTTTGTTTGAGCATGGCCGCTTTGGGTAGGCCTTCCCAATGCCTCTCATGAGCAGGCAGAAAGTGAGGTGTTCAAAAAAGTTTTGGATTTGCGTTTTGCGTTTTGCTTTTGCTTTTAAATTTTATTTCGATCCTGAAAATATGCTACTTTTTGATAAAAAAAACAAACGCATTCTTTGAACACATCGCCTTTTCCCTGCTCAATGACTGCCACGAGAACTAATGCCTATTGACAGTGCTTGGGATAGTTCAAGTGATGCATCGCTTAGTAGAGGACTTCCCCTTATTTGCAACTGGGTATATTTGAGTCGAGTTGGGTGAACAGCGCTGAGTATGTAAATTGGGCGGGTAGATAGGGTTGAGTGGACTAACAGAATTGAGTGGAAGAACAGAGTGGAACGAAAAATTAAAACTCAGTTGGCTTTGCAATTTCGGTCATTATGACGACCGAATATTTAATTTGACGGAAAAAAAAAAAAAATACTTCGTTAAATGCCAGAGAAACTTAATTGTGCTTTTTTCGCCATTTTAATTCCGACGTCAAACAATCTCGTTACAAATATTGTATCGAAGTTATTGGAAATTTAAAAAAACTAATTTTGTGCCGTGGCTACGTGCCAGTATCCTAGAAGCGGCAGCATGTTTCCTCAACCATAGTTGGATTTCATGTATATTTTCACCAGAAAAAAGGTTGAGTTGATGGCCGACGGCAATAGTTCTTTTTAATGCAATCTCACATATCGTGTATAATTCTCATTTGGTTTGTAAAATGGGACACATAAGACTCGCAGAATTTCTGAAAATTTTTCATGTCGTGAGCTGGCAAGAGTGTGAGTTTGTGTTATTTGTACGGTTTATCTCGTTAAAGATTGAGATCTATCGATAATTTATATTGTTGATCGTGTCATTAATCGATCATTTAAATAATCGATCATTTAATTAATCGATAATTCCAATAATCCAATAAAAGATCATTACAATAATCGATTAATCCAATAATCTGATATTGCAACAATCGATTATTCCGATAATCGATATTTTTGATATTCGATAATTTCAATAAATCATAATCGATAACTTCGATAATGATCGAAAGCGGATATTTTTAGAAAACTGTCCAATTAAAAAAGATGTTTGAAAGTAACGATATTGATTTCATTCATTCAATTTTAGCCTTCTTAATTAACGAGTATTCGAGGTTTTCGAAGGAAACCCCTTAACTAGTTCTTACTTATTTTTTCTATTGATTAAAGATTCCTTGTTTTACATTTTGAATACACTTCGTTTTTTTTTTTAATAAAAAAAAACTACCTTTTTAAAAGTATTTTGCTACTTTCTAAGATACAAAAATGACAGCACTGTTTGCAAATTGCGCAATTTCGAATACTGTGAGAACCTGCTAGTAAGCACAAAAGTATTTGACATCAGACCAAGCATGCACACATGTATGGCTGTGTGCATAGCTTTCTTTAAGTAAGTGAATTTTTTTTTTTGTTTTCGTTAGCTAAGAAAATCCAATTGGAATATAATAAAGAAAATGGAGAATAACAGATTTAATAAACGTTATGTTTCGAAAGGATTTCAATTGTCCTGAAAGTGTTAAAAATCAACAGCATAAATTCGCATTAGTTCCATATTCGTTTATAGGATTCGCTTCATGTGCTATTGATTTATTTTTTCATGTTTATCAAAAGAGTTTTGATTTTTTATGAAAATGGGATTCCGTCTTGTTGGAAAATTTAACAGAAGAATTACAAATACAATTTCCTTTAAATAGAATTATGAATTCCTTAAATCATGCAAACTTTATAGGAAAAGGATTTTCCTCTTTTGCTTTGTTTTCAATTATTTTTATTTATTTTCAAAATATATATTTCTTTTAAAAAAAAAATCTTTATCCTCAGAAATACCTAAATATGGTTGTGATCCATTTTACATCATAATTAAGTCATTACATTGTTGTTGTGGCTGCTGCTGTTGTTGTTGTTGTGGCTGCTGTTGTTGTTGTTGTTGTTGTGGCAGCTGCTGCTGTTGTTGTTGTTGTGGCAGCTGCTGCTGTTGTTGTTGTTGTGGCAGCTGCTGCAGTTGTTGTTGTTGTTGCCGCTGAGTGGGGGGGGGGGGGGGGGGGGAAACGGCGGCGGCGGCGGAAAATATTTCTTTGCGGGCCCTGATTCCGCCGGTGACGCTGTTCAATATAAAAAAAAAAAAGTTAAATTTTTAAATTAAAATTTTGTATTAACATATTACCATTTGCCTGATTATACGCTCAATTTCGGCGGCGGACCGCCGCATATTTCCCGCCAATTGTTCTATTTGAAACAACGGATCTGAAAATATAAAATATAAATTAATAAAAATCCTTTTATTAATAGGGGTATTCACTAAGGCGTGTTAAAAACGTTGGCAAGTTGGAAAATCGGAAAATTGCGACTCCTTAAAAAGCTGTGCAAATTACAAAAACAGTTTAAACAGTTTTTAAGGAGTCGCAATTTTCCGATTTTCCAACTTGCCAACGTTTTTAACACGCCTTAGTGAATACCCCTATTAATAAAAGGATTTTTATTAATTTATTCAAAAACACCTTACCTTCGTTAGGCATTGTGATTTAATGAAGTCGTCTGGTGAGAATCCTGTGTTTATATATGTTTTTTGGCATATCCTAGGCCTACTATATAGATTTTTGTGTTTTGGTTTTGGTACCATATCCTAGGCCTACTAAAATTAATAGAGTTGAGTAGATACCCAGTTGCAAATTTTATGCTCTCCGGATTGATCATTTGAACATTCCTAAGCGAGGGGATATCATAGACTTTTCCCATCACTTTTGCACATCTACTTTGTTTGAGCATGGCCGCTTTGGGTAGGCCTTCCCAATGCCTCTCATGAGCAGGCAGAAAGTGAGGTGTTCAAAAAAGTTTTGGATTTGCGTTTTGCGTTTTGCTTTTGCTTTTAAATTTTATTTCGATCCTGAAAATATGCTACTTTTTGATAAAAAAAACAAACGCATTCTTTGAACACATCGCCTTTTCCCTGCTCAATGACTGCCACGAGAACTAATGCCTATTGACAGTGCTTGGGATAGTTCAAGTGATGCATCGCTTAGTAGAGGACTTCCCCTTATTTGCAACTGGGTATATTTGAGTCGAGTTGGGTGAACAGCGCTGAGTATGTAAATTGGGCGGGTAGATAGGGTTGAGTGGACTAACAGAATTGAGTGGAAGAACAGAGTGGAACGAAAAATTAAAACTCAGTTGGCTTTGCAATTTCGGTCATTATGACGACCGAATATTTAATTTGACGGAAAAAAAAAAAAAATACTTCGTTAAATGCCAGAGAAACTTAATTGTGCTTTTTTCGCCATTTTAATTCCGACGTCAAACAATCTCGTTACAAATATTGTATCGAAGTTATTGGAAATTTAAAAAAAACTAATTTTGTGCCGTGGCTACGTGCCAGTATCCTAGAAGCGGCAGCATGTTTCCTCAACCATAGTTGGATTTCATGTATATTTTCACCAGAAAAAAGGTTGAGTTGATGGCCGACGGCAATAGTTCTTTTTAATGCAATCTCACATATCGTGTATAATTCTCATTTGGTTTGTAAAATGGGACACATAAGACTCGCAGAATTTCTGAAAATTTTTCATGTCGTGAGCTGGCAAGAGTGTGAGTTTGTGTTATTTGTACGGTTTATCTCGTTAAAGATTGAGATCTATCGATAATTTATATTGTTGATCGTGTCATTAATCGATCATTTAAATAATCGATCATTTAATTAATCGATAATTCCAATAATCCAATAAAAGATCATTACAATAATCGATTAATCCAATAATCTGATATTGCAACAATCGATTATTCCGATAATCGATATTTTTGATATTCGATAATTTCAATAAATCATAATCGATAACTTCGATAATGATCGAAAGCGGATATTTTTAGAAAACTGTCCAATTAAAAAAGATGTTTGAAAGTAACGATATTGATTTCATTCATTCAATTTTAGCCTTCTTAATTAACGAGTATTCGAGGTTTTCGAAGGAAACCCCTTAACTAGTTCTTACTTATTTTTTCTATTGATTAAAGATTCCTTGTTTTACATTTTGAATACACTTCGTTTTTTTTTTTTAATAAAAAAAAACTACCTTTTTAAAAGTATTTTGCTACTTTCTAAGATACAAAAATGACAGCACTGTTTGCAAATTGCGCAATTTCGAATACTGTGAGAACCTGCTAGTAAGCACAAAAGTATTTGACATCAGACCAAGCATGCACACATGTATGGCTGTGTGCATAGCTTTCTTTAAGTAAGTGAATTTTTTTTTTTGTTTTCGTTAGCTAAGAAAATCCAATTGGAATATAATAAAGAAAATGGAGAATAACAGATTTAATAAACGTTATGTTTCGAAAGGATTTCAATTGTCCTGAAAGTGTTAAAAATCAACAGCATAAATTCGCATTAGTTCCATATTCGTTTATAGGATTCGCTTCATGTGCTATTGATTTATTTTTTCATGTTTATCAAAAGAGTTTTGATTTTTTTAAATGGAACAAAATGGAACTTGGGATTCCGTCTTGTTGGAAAATTTAACAGAAGAATTACAAATACAATTTCCTTTAAATAGAATTATGAATTCCTTAAATCATGCAAACTTTATAGGAAAAGGATTTTCCTCTTTTGCTTTGTTTTCAATTATTTTTATTTATTTTCAAAATATATATTTCTTTTAAAAAAAAAATCTTTATCCTCAGAAATACCTAAATATGGTTGTGATCCATTTTACATCATAATTAAGTCATTACATTGTTGTTGTGGCTGCTGCTTTGTTGTTGTTGTGGCTGCTGTTGTTGTTGTTGTTGTTGTGGCAGCTGCTGCTGTTGTTGTTGTTGTGGCAGCTGCTGCTGTTGTTGTTGTTGTGGCAGCTGCTGCAGTTGTTGTTGTTGTTGCCGCTGAGTGGGGGGGGGGGGGGGGGGGGGAAACGGCGGCGGCGGCGGAAAATATTTCTTTGCGGGCCCTGATTCCGCCGGTGACGCTGTTCAATATAAAAAAAAAAAAGTTAAATTTTTAAATTAAAATTTTGTATTAACATATTACCATTTGCCTGATTATACGCTCAATTTCGGCGGCGGACCGCCGCATATTTCCCGCCAATTGTTCTATTTGAAACAACGGATCTGAAAATATAAAATATAAATTAATAAAAATCCTTTTATTAATAGGGGTATTCACTAAGGCGTGTTAAAAACGTTGGCAAGTTGGAAAATCGGAAAATTGCGACTCCTTAAAAAGCTGTGCAAATTACAAAAACAGTTTAAACAGTTTTTAAGGAGTCGCAATTTTCCGATTTTCCAACTTGCCAACGTTTTTAACACGCCTTAGTGAATACCCCTATTAATAAAAGGATTTTTATTAATTTATTCAAAAACACCTTACCTTCGTTAGGCATTGTGATTTAATGAAGTCGTCTGGTGAGAATCCTGTGTTTATATATGTTTTTTGGCATATCCTAGGCCTACTATATAGATTTTTGTGTTTTGGTTTTGGTACCATATCCTAGGCCTACTAAAATTAATAGAGTTGAGTAGATACCCAGTTGCAAATTTTATGCTCTCCGGATTGATCATTTGAACATTCCTAAGCGAGGGGATATCATAGACTTTTCCCATCACTTTTGCACATCTACTTTGTTTGAGCATGGCCGCTTTGGGTAGGCCTTCCCAATGCCTCTCATGAGCAGGCAGAAAGTGAGGTGTTCAAAAAAGTTTTGGATTTGCGTTTTGCGTTTTGCTTTTGCTTTTAAATTTTATTTCGATCCTGAAAATATGCTACTTTTTGATAAAAAAAAACAAACGCATTCTTTGAACACATCGCCTTTTCCCTGCTCAATGACTGCCACGAGAACTAATGCCTATTGACAGTGCTTGGGATAGTTCAAGTGATGCATCGCTTAGTAGAGGACTTCCCCTTATTTGCAACTGGGTATATTTGAGTCGAGTTGGGTGAACAGCGCTGAGTATGTAAATTGGGCGGGTAGATAGGGTTGAGTGGACTAACAGAATTGAGTGGAAGAACAGAGTGGAACGAAAAATTAAAACTCAGTTGGCTTTGCAATTTCGGTCATTATGACGACCGAATATTTAATTTGACGGAAAAAAAAAAAAAATACTTCGTTAAATGCCAGAGAAACTTAATTGTGCTTTTTTTCGCCATTTTAATTCCGACGTCAAACAATCTCGTTACAAATATTGTATCGAAGTTATTGGAAATTTAAAAAAACTAATTTTGTGCCGTGGCTACGTGCCAGTATCCTAGAAGCGGCAGCATGTTTCCTCAACCATAGTTGGATTTCATGTATATTTTCACCAGAAAAAAGGTTGAGTTGATGGCCGACGGCAATAGTTCTTTTTAATGCAATCTCACATATCGTGTATAATTCTCATTTGGTTTGTAAAATGGGACACATAAGACTCGCAGAATTTCTGAAAATTTTTCATGTCGTGAGCTGGCAAGAGTGTGAGTTTGTGTTATTTGTACGGTTTATCTCGTTAAAGATTGAGATCTATCGATAATTTATATTGTTGATCGTGTCATTAATCGATCATTTAAATAATCGATCATTTAATTAATCGATAATTCCAATAATCCAATAAAAGATCATTACAATAATCGATTAATCCAATAATCTGATATTGCAACAATCGATTATTCCGATAATCGATATTTTTGATATTCGATAATTTCAATAAATCATAATCGATAACTTCGATAATGATCGAAAGCGGATATTTTTAGAAAACTGTCCAATTAAAAAAGATGTTTGAAAGTAACGATATTGATTTCATTCATTCAATTTTAGCCTTCTTAATTAACGAGTATTCGAGGTTTTCGAAGGAAACCCCTTAACTAGTTCTTACTTATTTTTTCTATTGATTAAAGATTCCTTGTTTTACATTTTGAATACACTTCGTTTTTTTTTTTAATAAAAAAAAACTACCTTTTTAAAAGTATTTTGCTACTTTCTAAGATACAAAAATGACAGCACTGTTTGCAAATTGCGCAATTTCGAATACTGTGAGAACCTGCTAGTAAGCACAAAAGTATTTGACATCAGACCAAGCATGCACACATGTATGGCTGTGTGCATAGCTTTCTTTAAGTAAGTGAATTTTTTTTTTGTTTTCGTTAGCTAAGAAAATCCAATTGGAATATAATAAAGAAAATGGAGAATAACAGATTTAATAAACGTTATGTTTCGAAAGGATTTCAATTGTCCTGAAAGTGTTAAAAATCAACAGCATAAATTCGCATTAGTTCCATATTCGTTTATAGGATTCGCTTCATGTGCTATTGATTTATTTTTTCATGTTTATCAAAAGAGTTTTGATTTTTTATGAAAATGGAACAAGAAGTAGGAACTTGGGATTCCGTCTTGTTGGAAAATTTAACAGAAGAATTACAAATACAATTTCCTTTAAATAGAATTATGAATTCCTTAAATCATGCAAACTTTATAGGAAAAGGATTTTCCTCTTTTGCTTTGTTTTCAATTATTTTTATTTATTTTCAAAATATATATTTCTTTTAAAAAAAAAATCTTTATCCTCAGAAATACCTAAATATGGTTGTGATCCATTTTACATCATAATTAAGTCATTGTTGTTGTTGTTGTTGTGGCAGCTGCTGCTGTTGTTGTTGTTGTGGCAGCTGCTGCTGTTGTTGTTGTTGTGGCAGCTGCTGCAGTTGTTGTTGTTGTTGCCGCTGAGTGGGGGGGGGGGGGGGGGGGAAACGGCGGCGGCGGCGGAAAATATTTCTTTGCGGGCCCTGATTCCGCCGGTGACGCTGTTCAATATAAAAAAAAAAAAGTTAAATTTTTAAATTAAAATTTTGTATTAACATATTACCATTTGCCTGATGATACGTTCAATTTCGGCGGCGGACCGCCGCATATTTCCCGCCAATTGTTCTATTTGAAAGAGCGGATCTGAAAATATAAAATATAAATTAATAAAAATCCTTTTATTAATAGGGGTATTCACTAAGGCGTGTTAAAAACGTTGGCAAGTTGGAAAATCGGAAAATTGCGACTCCTTAAAAACTGTTTAAACTGTTTTTGTAATTTGCACAGCTTTTTAAGGAGTCGCAATTTTCCGATTTTCCAACTTGCCAACGTTTTTAACACGCCTTAGTGAATACCCCTATTAATAAAAGGATTTTTATTAATTTATTCAAAAACACCTTACCTTCGTTAGTCATTGTGATTTAATGAAGTCGTCTGGTGAGAATCCTGTGTTTATATATGTTTTTTGGCATATCCTAGGCCTACTATATAGATTTTTGTGTTTTGGTTTTGGTACAGAGTGGAACGAAAAATTAAAACTCAGTTGGCTTTGCAATTTCGGTCATTATGACGACCGAATATTTAATTTGACGGAAAAAAAAAAAAATACTTCGTTAAATGCCAGAGAAACTTAATTGTGCTTTTTTCGCCATTTTAATTCCGACGTCAAACAATCTCGTTACAAATATTGTATCGAAGTTATTGGAAATTTAAACGGCGAAGTTATTGGCTCCTCTCAAGAAGGTAAGTCCCGCTTATTCGAAATTCTTCTCGAAGACATCTTTTTAACCCTACATTCTTATTGGTTATCTTATACGATATTTGCACGTTAAGATATTTCGATAATTAAATAAATTTTCTATGGGAAGAGACGTAGGAGGAAGAGGGAAAAAGGCTCTTTTACTGTGTTGGCCTTGAGACCCTAAAGCATATTTTAGCCTTGTGCATTTATGGGGTTTTTGCATTTATTCGTGTTGCATTTATCGGTAGTTCAATGTATTTTTAAGCAGAGGTCATCTCATTTTTTTTATTGATGATTTGTAAGGGAATTATCCTCTACAAGAAACTGGCAATAATGTGACAGCCTGCCAAGTTCCGCGAAAAAGTTACGGGGAAATGAAAAATGCCTGGCCGTCAGGATCAGAAAATAAGTGTTACCATTCGATTGCGAAGGATTCGCGTGGATTCGTGGATTTTTTTCGAGTTTGTTAGGTTAGAATGAATAACAGGATCAGATCCTTAGTCAGGATTAGTTTCGCTGTATTGAAATTTAAGGTTAGAACACGTTTAAATGACCGTCGTCAGGCGTCTGATGTGATTTTTTTTTGATTTGATGACCATAATTTACGGAGACTGGTTTTTTCTTGTTCTAAAAATTTTCTTTTTTCCTTCGTTATTTTTTTCCAGATTTACAATTGGATGCGGAATTGGGCAAGACTCTGCTAGAACGGAATAAAGAGCTGGAAACATTGCTGAAGGAACAAAAAAACACGATCGAATAACAAGAACAAGAAATTGTGGTAAGTGTTTACTACATTTTTTATATTCTCAATTATTCTTAGTGATCATAAAATAAATTTAAAAAATGCAAGTAAATCTTCAATTATTATTATATTATTACATTGCAACTAAAAATGTACGCAAAAATTGTTTAACTGAATTCGTTTCTGATTCAACGAAGGACCTCAATGGATTGAAAGAAAACGTTGTCTTCCGAAGGTCAATAGTTGGATGCCGACCTCATGTTACTATTACGAATTATTTTCTATATATTTCAACTTCGGCTATAATTCATTTTTGCTTTCAAGCTAATATTATATTATTGTGGTAGAATTTTTTTTCTCGACTTCCTGCTTAAAAATTTTAGCAGCCTATAACTCCTCAGGGGTGCATATGCGGCCACCCGTCCGTTACGATTTTTTGTTCGTCTTGACATCCTCTATCACTCTGTTCCGGATTTACTTGCTCTCGTGAATCACCCTCATTCGATCATTCGATTTGCCTATCATCATCATCATTATCATCATCGTCGTCTCCTCTTGGCAATTTCTTTGAGAGCGTTAATAATGCTGCAGTCGCCGGTGTTTATTTTTGTATTGCAGCCCAAAAAAGCGAAGACCGCCTGACATTTTTTATGTTCTTAATTATTCATAATGATCATAAAATAAATAAAAAAAATTCATAAATAAGTAAAAAAAAGTGGTAGTGTGTTGCAATTTACACAGAATTTGATAAATCCGAGAAGGGAGGGAAGAAATTATGATGGGGCGTTTAGAATAATCCAAAGAACTCGTTATAAAGAATTCAAGAAAATATGCGCAAGAACGGAAATAATTTGAACAAAAGAAATTGTTATTGAAGTTCGATTAATGTTTGAAGTTTCCCCGCTAAATTTTTTTGGGCAATATCTTATAATTAAAAATTAGTGTTTGATTTTTAGCTTATTTTCACGTATGTATGTACCCAACATAACCCTCTTAAATAGAAAACATTTCCCAAAAGTGGCGTATACTAGAAAATGTGTAATGTTTAAAATGGCTATAACTCGAAAAATCTTCTCGGTGACTTTGAATATCTTTTTACCAATCGATGTAGAATTGGAAGCACTACATATGATAAAACTATTGGACCACTTTATAACAACATTGTTGTTTATATACATATTTGTAAAAATAATGTAAATTTTTTACAAAAAAATATCTTTTGGAGATAGTGAAGATAACTCCGGAATGACAATATGATAATGTTATTGATAACGATGAAAGTTCTAACATTTACCTAGTATGGCTGAGTTGAGCGCTGTGCAAACGTTTTCACGCTTAGTAGGGCATAGTTGCCAACCTAATGGACTGGACCATGGATTTGAGTAGGCAATTAAACTAAATGCGTCCTGAAAATATTTAAATGGATTGTATAACCGAAGTCTGATTCGGTGGCGTAGTCTGTGTGGTTTGGTTTATATTTGAGATCAATTTATTTGTTACTGGGCAGTACTGAAATGAAAACAGAACAAGTAAAGAAGTTTACATCGGCTCAGCCGATTGCACACATACCTTTTCCTCAGCCTGAAATATGTTAAAACATTACCTTAACAAAAATTCCTGCCGTTCCTAGCTTGGATATCTATTTATACCTTCTAAGACTCGAGATTATTATTAAGCACAAAATTTTCGCGAATGGTGATCATGGTCAAGTTTTAACCGTTAGAGGACATTTTGTATAGCTGCGAAATCCTCAATTCAAAATAGTGAAAATAAAATTTTTGCGAATTTCGCGGATGGTGGTCTTGATCAAATTTTAACCCTTAGAGGACATTTTGTTTAGCTGCGAAATACTCAATTCAAAATAGTGAAAATCAATTTTTGCGAATTTCGCGAAATGTGGTCATGGTCAAAATTTATCCATAATGGACGACTTTATTTGGCGGCAAAATACACAATCAGAAGAAGCAAAAAAATAATTTTTGTATTCAGATATGAGAATAAGAGAAAGAGTGTTTTTTTCTATTGTGTAGGATGATGACCATAGTTATAGCGATGTCGCAATTTTTTTTCAGCGAAAGCTTAAGTCTACATAGTAGCTATACACTCACCAAATTTCAATAAGCTGGGATGTATAGTAAAAAAGTTATCCAGGAAAAACGTTAAAAATCGTGATTTTTGAAACTTCTGAACCACTTCCCACGACCCAAGAAGAGACTACGAAAAAAATTTGTATGCAGTTTTTCGGACATTTACCTGGTTGAAGTCCATGCCAAATTTCAATATGATATCTTTCATGGCTTAGGAGTAAATTACGAAAAACTAAAGTGTGACCGACAGACAGACAGACAGACAGACAGACAGACAACAGACAGACAGACAGACAGACAGACAGACATGGCTAGATCGATACCTCTTGTCACCCTGATCAAGAATATATATATATGTCTATATCTACCGCGACTCCTTTGGTATGTTACATACACCGTGCCAAACTTAATATACCCTTTCCTTCGGAAAAGGTATAATAACGTAATACATATTTTTTACTAAGCATCACTTAAATTACGTTATCTCTGGGGTCATATGGGGTGATTTGTTATCCTTTTTCCAAATCTGTGGTGTGACTTCCGGTGTTCCATTTCACATCTGGAAAGAAAAGTGCAAATTTTAAAATAGATAATCAGGCCGATTATTTTAAAAATATATAAACCTTACCATTATTAAATCGTGCTGCTGTTGTTGTTGCGGCTGCTGCTGCTGCTGCACGATGACATTTATTTATTTTTATGCGTCGACTTTATGTTGCGGCATTTGAACGCGGTACGCTCAAATCAAATTCAATTATCGTAAATAATTGAGTAGTGCAAAACGCCTTAAAGGGCTGACGCAGTTAAAATCGTTTCGATTTATACGGCGAAGAAAAGCAGAACAAAAAACATATTTACAAAAAATATAAATGCTTGGCTATTTTCCACTAAGAAACGCCAAATCAGCGAGTAAAATACATAAAACTTCTACCAACAGCGGATTTATTGGTCAACGGTAGCTATGCGACTTTAAACCGAAGTTGCCGGAAACGCAAGCTTCGCTCTCAGACACACCGGAAACAAAGCGGCACAGATGAACGAATAAACGCAACCCTTAACACTGTTCCCGCCGAACTGGAGTACAACAGCGTCTGAAGGGCTCAGACCTAGATTAAGAATAGTTTATTCACTTTTTTCAAATGTATTTAGCATATAGTTGAATAAAAACAATATAAAATTGCACCGACTCATTGTGGTTTTTAATAAAAATTAATTCTTTAATTACAGTAGGTCTTTTGACCTAATAGACTAGACAAACGTTATAACGTAATCGCGATTATAAGCCATTTTATGGATAATAGTAGAACTAGAATCTAATTTTAACGTTCCACAAAGCCGGCAAACCGCGATAAACTTCTATCGGTTCTAAAATTAATTTATTCATTATGTTTCTTGAATAAATTTTTCGCTGTCATCCCAAAAATTTTCCGGGCTCCGTTCTGTGTTCACTCATTTTATTTCTCGCACAAATAAGGTTTGAACCGAAATAAATATAAAAGTTCAGAAACACCTCTAATCGCTCGATAAGCACACATTCGCCAAAATCTCGAGGCATTGATGTGACTTTTTGTAATTTCACAATATTACCAATTCACAAATTAACTTTGATTTCATTTCAGGAAAAAGTAACTAACAATAATAATAATAATAATAATAATAGTAATTGCGATAACGCAAAATGGGGGGAAAACGTCAAGCTGCGGACTCGGACAAACGCGTTATGCAAGTTGTAAAGGGAGCCCTACATTCAAGGTGCCTCAATAACGCAGTGTTTGAACGAATCCAGCTTGACGTGAAAGAGATGTCGTGCTTATTTGTAGAAGTTTCGAGGTACATTCATTTCGCTCTGATGAAGCGCTGGGAAAACGGCAATTTCGTCCCTGTGAGGTTCCTCGACTTCTACTACCATCTCATGACAAAGAAAATGAAAAAATACGTTATCGATGAAGAGTACAGTCGGTTGCGCGGTGACATACCACTGTACGATAGCGGGAGTCGTTCGAATATTTTTGTTGAAAACTCAAATCGGTACGAGACTATATTTCATAACAATATCTGGATGCATGCGTACAGTCGCTTGCGTCGATATTTCAAATTTGAAACCGACCGATCTAAGGTCTATAACACCTTAGATTATTTGTTTGTGAAAGATTCAACAAAAAATCCGTGCGAACATTTATTGACGCGACTTCGCGAAGACCTGAAGTGGACGGGTGAAAATTTAAGTGACTTGCAAAACTCAAAGAAGTTTTGGAAGCACTTATATTTATTTTATAATTTGCAGCGGTACAATGAGGCAAAAAAAATTAAAAACTTTGCCCTAATACCGCAAATGCGCCATGGCCTGCATCACATCCGTTATGATAGTTTAGCGATGTATTCGATGCTGTGCAAATTAAAATTGTTTAAAGGAAAATTTGAAACTTTTAAAAAAGACGATGAATTTCCTAAATATTTCCGAATGCCTACATCAGGTATTAAAAAAATTTCGTCCATCATGACTGATGGTGTGTCAGTGTCCTTTGTGATGGACAAAATCGTTAAGACACCTGCTCCTGTAGCTCCAAAAAAGAAAAAACCAACGAGTTTAGAGTTCTCCGGAAATATTGAAGAAATGCGTCAAACCAAATACGAACATACGCTCGGACTAGATCCAGGGTGCAGACTGATTTTCGGCGGTGTTCGTGATGGCGAACCAATAAAAATAAAAAATACGCGTTACCAACACCTCGCCGGTCTGTACTCAAACAAGCGTAAGCTCGACCGCTACACCAAGTCTTTTGAGGAGACCACACAGCTATCTGCAAATGATGGCAATTATCGTGAATATATTGCGTATCAGCTGCAGATACTAGTGAAAAAGCAATCTGTTTTCGAACAGCGCAAGGTTGCTCGCCTTCGACTCAAGCGCTATATGCTGAGACAGAAGGCGTGCAATAATATTGCTGAAATGTTGGTCCCAAACCCAAATGAAAAAACACTTGTGTGTATCGGTTCGACTGAAATGGCAGAAAATTCGCCAATTCGTGGATATGTTCGTACGCCAAACAAAAAATTAATAGAGGCCTTAAGAAATAGAAAGGCGCACATTTTGATGGTCAATGAATTTAGGACCACAAAGTTGTGCGCAAAGTGCTTTGCCCCCAACAAAACATCCCTGTCACCTCACAGGTACCAATTTTGTCCAAATTGCCGTACTTGTTGGAACAGGGATGTAAACGCCGGCAAAAACATTTTGTATCTCGGACAGTGTCTCATAGACAGTCAAGAGAAGCATAAAAATTTCAAAAAGTCCACCATTCTAAATATCCCCCCCTAATAATAAAAAATAAATAAATTAATATAAAGTAATTTGCAAGAAAGCGAATGAGTGATGACGACGTAAGTTATTGTATACAAAAAACAAATATATTTCAAAAAAGTCACAGTCTTCTCTCTGTTTAATGCTAAATTCTTTCAGAGTCGCCTCAAATGTGTAACCTTGGAATGGAGCAAGCGCATGTACTCGTGCGCTGGGATTCAAATTGTTGCATTATCATTGGCACCTCTATGCTAAATGAGGTGCCAGACACTTCGGTGTTTAAGCGTGCTTTACGCTTAGGAGAAAGTGGCCACGGAAATTTTCTTTTTCGCCCGTTATACCTGGAAACTATCTTGTGAAAGCTAGCCATAAATCATGGCATTTTTCGAAAAACGAGCACAACGTTCTCGTTGTCAGTGGTAACACTGAGCTCCCAGCGAATTCTTTGGTAGTTAAAAATGGACTTAATAGGCATCACTTAAAAAACAACTAATCTTGTGCCGTGGCTACGTGCCAGTATCCTAGAAGCGGCAGCATATCCCTCAACCATAGTTGGATTTCATGTATATTTTCACCAGAAAAAAGGTTGAGTTGATGGCCGACGGCAATAGTCATTTTTAATGCAATCTCACGTATCGTGTATAATTCTCATTTGGTTTGTAAAATGGGACACACATAAGACTCGCAGATTTTCTGTAAATTTTTCATGTCGTGAGCTGGCAAGATGTGTGAATTTGTGTTATTTGTGGGGTTTATCTCGTTAAAGATTGAGATCTATCGATAATTTATATTGTTGATCGTTTCATTAATCGATCATTTAAATAATCGATAATTTAAATAATCGATAATGCCAATAATCCAATAAAAGATCATTACAATAATCGATTATTCCAATAATATGTTATTCCAACAATCGATTATTCCGAT